>OZ026612.1:145564216-145574216 GCA_964020975.1 Hermodice carunculata
TTAGCCTGTAGTTGTAAGGTGGTGCAACCAGTCACTAACCTGGTAAGGCAATGAGTGTGTTAGTACCTTTCACCAGGCAGAACATGCACGGAGTATATGCTATAATTTCACTTGCAAATGACGTTTAGCAATTGATAACGGGTGCCAGTTCATGTCTTTGTACAGAGATGAGTGCCTTCAAACACCAGTGGCTGTCTAAGGATTTCTGGTGCCACTAATAGCATCTAATCTAATCAAGATAACTTTGTTGGAATTAACACTCGCTCTGGTTGATTAAAAGGATGATAAGGTCGGTACAAATGAGGTGCAAGATTCTGATTGTATATATTTAATAATTATACTTTGCCATCATTTTCAGCAATCGTCGTCGGGGTAGCAATCATCGCCAATGGTGACAAGACATCACAAGCACGGACTCTAGTCAATAAAAGGATGATAGGGTCAGTACTACTTAAATGGCAGGACTTCCCTGATGTATGCAATGATGATACATTTGCACTCATTTAAGGGATGGCCATGGGCACCTGTACGGCGCCAATGGTGGAAAGGCATCATAAACATTCGTTCTAGTCGATAAAAGGATGATTTGCTCGATACTACTGAAATGGCAGGAATTTTCATTAGATTTATGCAATAACTACACTTTTGTAGTCATTTTAGCCATCTACAAGGGCGCCTTCCCGGCGCAAAGGGGCAACAGTTGTTACCAATTTCGGCAAGGTGTCATGAGCACTTGCTTTGGTGGGTAAAAGGATGATGGGCTTGGTACTGCTGAAGTGGCAGGACTTCCATTGGGATTATGCAGTGATTATACTTTTGCAGTCATTTCAGCGATCGCCAGGGGCGCCTGCGTGGCGCCAATGGCGGAAAGACGTCATAATTACTCACTCTAATCGATAAAAGGATGATGGGCTCGGGACTACTAAAGTGGCAGGACTTTTGAATTTTTTGGATGATTATGCCTTTGCAGTCTTTTTAGCGATCACCAGGGGCGCCTGCCCGACGCCAAGGGGCAGCAGTGTCGCCAATGGCTGCAAGGCGTCATAAGCACTCGGTGTAGTCTATAAAAGGATGATAGGCTTGAAGTGGCAGAACTTTCATTGGATTTATGCAATGATTATACTTTATTGTCATTTTAGCGATCGCCAGGGGCGCCTGCGTGGCGCCAATGGGCGAAAGTTGTCGCCAATGGCGCCAAGGCGTCAAAAGCACTCGATTTGGTCTATAAAAGAATAATGGGCTCTCTACTACTGAATCGCAGGACTTTCATTGGATTTATGCAATTATTATACTTTGGCAGTCATTTTAGCCATCGCCCGGGGCGCCTGCGTGGTGCCAAGGGTGACAGTTGTCGCCAATGCCGGAAGGGCATAACAAGTAATTCGCTCTGCTCGATAACAGGATGGTGGGGTCCGTACAGGACTTTCATTATATTTATACAACAATTATACTTTTGCAGTCATTTTAGCGATCGCCAGGGGGCGCCATGGGCACCCGCGTGGCGCTTTTGCGGCATCTATGTGCCGTCAGATAGCGCCCATTATCTGCAGGTGCGACCAACAATCATCATATTTGTAATAGAAACAATAAAGTCAGTAGCACTTGCCTGTGGTCTATGGTGCAAGGTGTTGTAGTAGAAGCATTAATGATATTATATTATGGATATCGCCACTTTTGATATGGTCCCTCCGTGCCCTTATTCATGACCTTTACATCCTCATATACTGTTCAAGAGGCTGCTCTGTCATTTTTTTTTAGCTATTTTTGGCATTATTTTCAACTGTTGTTCGCAAGAAAAAAACATCTTCTGTGAGGGGCTGACACTCTTAACAAATACGTCCTAGCAAATTCTTCTGCATACATCACTTAAAAATACACTTAAATGTGTTTAAAGTGTCAGTACTTACAAATGTGGATGATTCGATACAAATCTAGCGGCAGAGAGGTATCGGAGATAATTATGGGTAAAGGGGTCATGTCAAAAATACAGAAAAAGACTTAGATTTGTATAATGGTGGAAATGAAAAGTTCAGAGTGAAAGCTTTCAAATGGTAGAAAAATGAGAATTTTTGGACAAATATTTATCAAGTTATAAGCAAAACAAGATTAGTTGGTCATGTGACAAAATGGCCACCATATGGCCCATTTCCTTAAATTTGACCTAACTCGGTTATATGTTATGTAAAAATGGCAACTTTTTCTTGAGGGGTTAAAATATTCTAATGTAAAATTGGGATCACAAAAAATTTGGTAACCCCAAAACCCTAAAGAACCCCTCCCCCCCCCCAAAAAAGACCATAACAATGGCCCTACAGAGGCAGTCCAGGGCCAGTCTTATAGGTCACCACCAATAATTGTGGTAAATTGCCAAATGTTCCCCTTTCTTTCTCAAATTTTAGCACATCCCAAAAAGGCTGGTAACCTTGGAAAAAATGCCCCTGCACCACAAAACCAGCCCTGCAGGGCCAGTGTTATGGCTTTGGGGCTTTGACAGAAAATCTTTGAGACCAGCAAAATTGTTATTTAATTACGAGTAGTAAATGTTATTTAATTATGTGAAATATGGGAAAAAACAAATTTTCCCCAAGACCATAATACTGACCATAGAGGGCCAGTTTTATATACCAATGTAATTTGAGGGGTATATTTTCCAAATGTGGAAACAATTTAATGTTGAAAATGTTCCTTTGGGTCTAAAAAATATTTTGCATAAAATAGTCATCACAAAAAATATAAAAACCCAAACCCCAAACATTCTGGAAAAGACCATAACACTGGCCCTACAGGGACAGCCAAGAAAGAGTCTTATATAACACCCCCACCCACCTACCCTGTAGAATATCTGCCTCAGGACCATAAATCTGGCCCTGTAGGGTCAGAGTTATGGCTCTGGGGTTTTGCCAGAAAAAATTTTAGTGCAGCAAAATTGTTATTACATTATGGGGAATGTTTGCGTGAAATATGGGAAGAAACAAATTTGCCCCAGGTCATAATACTGGCCCTGTAGGGCCAGCTTTAGGAATCTCAGGTTATCATGAGAAAGGTATCCTTGAACCAAAATTGTTTTTCACCTATTTAGGAATATTATGGTGTACTACCCTAACAAAACATTTCCCCAAGAACATAAAACTGGCCCTAGAGGGCCAGTTTTATATACGATTCTCATTATCAGGTTTACACTTATAATATTTTTCAAAATGTTATTGGTGAAAATGTGCTTGAGGGGTTAAAATATTCTAATATAAAATTGGGATCACAAAAAATTTGGTAACCCCAAAACCCTAAAGAACCACCCAAAAAAGACCATAACAATGGCCCTAAAGAGGCAGTCCAGGGCCAGTCTTATAGGTCACCACAAATAATTGTACTAAATTGCCAAAAGTCGCCTTTTTTTTTTCTCAAATTTTAGCACATCCGAAAAAGTCTGGTAACCTTGAAAAAAATGCCCCTGCACCACAAAACCAGCCCTGTAGGGCCAGTCTTGTGGCTTTGGGGCTTTGACAGAAAATCTTTGAGCAAGCAAAATCGTTATTTAATTATGAGTAATATTTGGGTGAAATATGGGAAAAAACTAATTTTCCCCAGGACCATAATACTGACCCTAGAGGGCCAGTTTATATACCACTGTAATTTGGGGAATATATTTTGCAAATATGGAAACAATTTATTGTTGAAAATGTTCCTTTGGGTCTAAAAAATATTTTGCATAAAATAGTCATCACAAAAAATATAAAAACCCAAACCCCAAACATTCTGGAAAAGACCATAACACTGGCCCTACAGGGACAGCCAAGAGAGAGTCTTATATAACACCCCCACCCACCTACCCTGTAGAATATCTGCCTCAGGACCATAAATCTGGCCCTGTAGGGTCAGAGTTATGGCTCTGGGGTTTTGCCAGAAAAAATTTTAGTGCAGCAAAATTGTTACTAGATTATGGGGAATTTTTGCGTGAAATATGGGAAGAAACAAATTTGCCCCAGGTCATAATACTGGCCCTGTAGGGCCAGCTTGATGGCTCTCAGGTTATCATGAGAAAGGTATCATTGAACCGAAATTGTTTTTCACCTATTTAGGAATATTATGCGGCACTACCCTAACAAAACATTTCTCCAAAAACCATAAAACTGGCCCCAGAGGGCCAGTTTTTATATACGACTGTCATTATCAGGTTTATACTCATGATTTTTTTTATAAAATGTTATTGGTGAAAATGTCCTTCAGGGGTTAAACATTCTAATATAAAGTTGGGATCACAAAAAATTAAGAAACCCCAAAACCCTAAAGAACCCCCCCCCCAAAAAAAAGGCCATAACAATGGCCCTACAGAGGCAGTCCAGGGCCAGACTTATAGGTCACCACCAATAATTGTGGTAAATTGCCAAAAGTCGCCCTTTTTTTCTCAAATTTTTAGCACATCCCAAAAAGTCTGGTAACCTTGGAAAAAATATCCCTGCACCACAAAACCAGCCCTCTAGGGCCAGTGTTATGGCTTATGGGAAAAAACATATATTTTCCCCAGGACCATAATACTGACCCCAGAGGGCCAGTTTTATATACCACTGTAATTTAGGGGGTATATTTTCCAAATATGGAAACAATTTTATTGGTGAAAATATTCTTTTGGGTATAAAAAATATTTTGCATAAAAAAGTCGTCACAAAAAATATAAAAACCCAGACCCCAAAAATTCTTGAAAAGACCATAACACTACAGAGCCAGCCAAGGGAGAGTCTCATATTACACTCCCCAACCCACCCCCTTGAAAATCTGCCTCAGGACCATAAAACTGGCCCTGTGGGGTCAGTGTTATGGCTCTGGGGTCATTTCAGAAAAAAAAATTAGTGCTGCAAAAATGATATTACATTATGGGGTAAGTATGGGTGAAATATAGAGGATTCAGCTTTGCCCTGGGACCATAATACTGGCCCTGTAGGGCCAGCTTTGTGGTCCTGGAAGGGCCATATTCATATACCATTGTACTTTGTGGTTAATTCTGATCATACGGATAAAGTTTACAAAGGCAAAAAAAAAAGTGGTATACAATACGGATTACAAATAAATACAGAAACCCCCAAAAAGACCATAACACTGGCCCTATAGGGCCAATCCAGAGCCAGTTTTATATACCACTGTTATCTTGGGGTTCATTCTCCAACTTTTGAAAAAATTTCACGTGTGAATATTTTCCTTTGGGTGAAAAAAAAATTTGAATAAAATAGTCATCACAAAAAAACTTTAAAAACAAACCCCAAACCCCAAACAGTCTTGAAAAGACCATAACACCGGCCATTTGGGCCAGTCAAAAGCCAGTCAAGAGCCAGTCTTATACTTACCCCCCCCCCCCCCCCCCGTTACTTATAAAAAAATATGTACCATTTTTACACCATGTTCATCCTGAGGCTCTATTTCAACTTTCAACCTAGAAAAAAAATTGCCTCAGGACCATAAAACTGGCCCTGTAGGGTCAGTGTTATAGTTACTCTGGGGTTTTGGCAGAAGAAATTTTATTGCAGCAAAGTTGATATTATAATAAAGGGTATGTATGGGTAAAATATGATGAGAAACAAATTTGCCCCGGGACCAAAGCCATAAAAGTGGACCTACAGGGCCAGTTTTATGGCTTTTGGGAGGGCCAGTTTTATATACCACTGTAATTTGGGGGTAAAATCTCATAATATGGACAAAATTTTTATTGGTAAAAATATTCCTTGGGGTTAAAAAAAATGGTATACAATGGGGATCAAAAAAAATACGAAAAACCCCCAAACCCCAAAAAAACCTGAAAAAGACCATAACAGTGGCCCCATCGGGCCATTCCAGGGCCAGGTGTATATTTTACCCTCCATAAGGGCTAATTGAAAAAAATACCCCCAATTTTTTTTTACACCATACTAATCCTTAGAACATATCTTAAATTTTAACACACCCCCAAAAAATCTAATAACCCCAAGTTATGGTTAGGGTTAATTACCACATAATATATAAAAAAGCAGTACCGGGCCTTTAGGGCCAGGGCCGGTTTTATGGCTGCAGGGTTAATTTGCGGTTTTCTAATAGAAAATTTTTTTTTCAAGAAAAATGTTTTTCATAGTGCAAGAGATATTCTGGTGCAATATGAGAAAAATTTTTGAGGGAAATTTTTGGGGGTTTTTTTTGTGAAAATACTCCTTGGGTGGTATAAAAAAAAAATTGGTATAACATTTAGGTCATCAAAAAATGACGAACCCAAAACCCCTAATAACCCCCAAAAGGACCATAAAACTGGTCCAATAGGGCTGATCTAGGGCCGGTCTCCTATACAATGCCCCATGGGGGTTACAGAAATATTTCCTACCATTTTTTTTACACCATGTTAATCTTTAAGGTCGAACCGAAATTTTGGCACCTTTCTTAAAAACCCCCAAACCCAGAAACCCCAAATAACCGCTAGGGTTGCTTCGCATATGATATTTAAAAAGCAGAAAAGTGACTTTCAGAGTGCAGGGAATATTTTTATCCAAAATGACAACAACAACAAAATAAATGGCTGCAGTGCCATAATACCGGCCCTGGAGACCCAGGGCCGGTATTATGGCACTTTAGGATTTTTCGACAGGATACTTTTTAATGATAAAAGTGAGTTTCAGAGTACAGGGAATTTTTTGCTCTAATATGAATAAAAATAAAATTGCCCCAGCACCATAATACCGGCCCTGTAGGGCTCGGGGCCGGTTTTATGGCTGCAGGGTTAATTTGCAGTTTTCCATTACAAATTTTTTTATTGAAGAAAAACGTTTTTCACAGTGCAAGAGATATTCTGGCGCAACATGAGAAAAAAGTATTATCCGTAAAACCATAACACTGGCCCCACAGGGCCAGTTTTATATACCACTTGGTTTTTGGGGTTAAACAAAAAAAGGGAAATTTTTTTTTAGTGGAAATTCTCCTTGGGTTGTATAAAAAATTTTGGTATTAAACTTAGGTCATAAAAAAAAAAGATGAACCCCAAAACCCCCAAATTGCCCCAAAAAGACCATAAAAGTGGCCCCCCTGGGGCCAGTCTGGGGCCGGTCTCCTATTCATCACCCCATGGGGTGCAAAAGAAAAAATTACCCCCATATTTTATTACACCAGGTTAATCCTTAGGGTCCATCTCAAATTTTGGCACACCCCAAAAAAACCGCAAAACCAAAAGTTATGGTTAGGGTTAGGGTTAGGGTTAGGGTTTAGGGTTAGGGTTAGGGTTAGGGTTAGGGCTAGGGTTTAGGGTTAGGGTTAGGGTTAGGGTTGGGTTAGGGTTTAGGGTTTAGGGTTAGGGTTAGGGTTAGGGTTTAGGGTTAGGGTTTAGGGTGAGGGTGAGGGGTAGGGTTAGGGTTAGGGTTAGGGGTTTGGGGTTGGGGTTTGGGGTTAGGGGTTAGGGTTAGGGTTAGGGTTAGGGTTAGGGGCCGGATGAAAATGCCACCCAAATAAATGCCAAAAAGTGCCAAAAATATGCCATTTTTGGCACTTTTTGGCACTCTTTGGCACTCTTTGGCATTTTTGTCCCTAAGGTTTGGCAAAACGGCATAAAACGGCATCAAAAATATTATAAGAATTGGCCTTTCAGTGGCATTTAGTGGCACGTTTGTTGGAGTTGCACGAAAAGCAAAATTGGCATAAAACGACATTCAAAATTGGTTCAGCGGCCTTCACATTGGATTGACAGCTAGTAGTCAGTGGCATCCAAATGAAAGTGGCACCTTAATAATGGTTTGCATCAGCCCATGGAAGCCAACTGAATATGGCACCATACTTTTAACCGCAACTTTTAGAAACAAGGGCAGTTTGGAAGAGTGGCAGGTTGTGGTAAGTGACATCTTGGAAGCTCTGGCACCTTCACTGCCAGTCGCATCCAAGAGGAATTGGAAAGCCAAGCATGAAATGCCTTCATATGTATGTATAAATAAAATACATAAATATAGGCCACATTGTGGCAGCTTGGCCCTACAATTAACTATTGGCATCGGATAGCGAGTGGCACACTAACCCTAAAATGTAGATCTATAATGCATATAGTGGTTTCTTGTAAAAAGCGCCCCCCTAAGACTATATAGACTCTAATGGTAACAAAGGGAGTGGCACCCTTACCCTAAAGCAAAACAGTGGCATTTGCGACACAGTAGCAGCCCAACCATAAAATGTGAATAAACATAAAATTAGACAATGAAACCTCAGATATCTGACATATTCAATATAATGATACAAATTTCCATGCGAAAAAGTTTAATTTATTTATTTTCTAAGATATTCAGTTATCTAACACATTTTTTAAGGAACAGATGGTATCATTATAACAGGTTTTCACTGTACATAGTGGCACCCATGGCAAGTGGCATCTTGGAGAATATGGAAAGCTAGCTGTAAAATCCTCCTGCATATAATACTGCAGTTTAGTTCTTGAGGGTAGACATTAGCTTTTAATTGTCACCGTGGGGTTAGTGGCACCTTGGGGTTAATATCACCTTTTGTGAGTGGCACCCTCCTGCATATAGCATGGCAGTATTATTCTTGAGGGTAGACATTTGTTCAAAAGTGACATCGTGGTGTTAGTGTCACCTTGGGGTTAGTGGCACCTCGGGGTGGTCGGCACCCTACTATATTATACCCAATTTAGATCAATGAGGTAAGAGATTCCTTTAAAAGTGGCACCATGCATATCGTGAAACCCTGTGGTTTGTGCCACTTTGCAGTAATTGGCACCCTTCTGCATGTAATATTGCAGTTTAATTCTTGACAGTAGCTATAAGCTCAAAATTGTCAACTTGGGGTTAGTGGCACCTTGGGGTTAGTATCAACTTTTGTAAGTGGCACCCTATTGCATATAGCATTGTAGTTTTATTCTTGAGGGAAGACATTTGTTTAAAATTGGCACCGCAGGGTAAGTTGCACCTTGGGGCAAGTGGCACCATGGGGTTAGTGGCACCTCGTAGTTATTGGCACCCTACTACATTATACCCATTTTAGATCAATTAGGGTAAATATTTCTTTAAAAGTGGCACTGTGTGGAGAGTTAGGGTTAGGGTTAGGGTTAGGGTTTAGGGTTAGGGTTTAGGGTTAGGGTTAGGGTTAGGGTTTAGGATTAGGGTTAGGGTTTAGGGTTAAGGGTTTAGGGTTAGGGTTAGGGTTAGGGTTTAGGGTTTAGGGGTTAGGGTTAGGGTTTTAGGGTTAGGGTTTTAGGGCTAGGGTTAGGGTGAGGGTGAGGGTGGGGGTGGGGGTGGGGGTTGGGGTTAGGGTTAGGATTAGGGTTTTAGGGTTAGGGTTAGGGTTTAGGGTTAGGGTGAGGTGAGGGTGAGGGGTTAGGGTTAGGGTTAGGGTTAGGGTTTAGGGTTTAGGGTTAAGGGTTAAGGGTTTAGGGTTAGGGTTTAGGGTTAGGGTTAGGGTAAGGGTTAGGGTTAGGGTCCGAAGGATCGAAATTGCCATTAATTGCCACTTGGTGCCATTTACGCTGCAGAATGCCATTCCGTGCCACCCTAGTGGCTCCCATTGGCAACATTGTGGCATTCGCCAGCATCATGGTGGCATTTTTAATTCTTATTATATTTCATATTGTTTGGGCTGAACTGGCATCTCTTGGCACCAGATTATGTTCTATGTGAAAGTGGCATTCTTTTGCAAATGCGCTAGTGGCACTTTGGTGGAAATTGTTTAGTGAGCCTCAGTGGCACCTTATTAGAAATAAGTGTGATGGCAGCAAAGAGTGGCACCCTGACACTTACCCTAGCTCTAACACCTGACTATTCACTGTGTTGGCAAATTCGCGAGTGGCAGGTTAGTGGCTGATTGGCTTCTGGCACCTTTGTGTCACAGTATTGGGAAAAACATAATGGCAGCATATAGTGGCACTTTAACCATAAACCTTACGGCTTCTTATATATTCAGTTGGTAAAAATGTAAGTGGCACCTCTCCTTAGTAGCAGATTGGCTGGGGGCACCTTAGTGGCACTTTAGTGGGATATAACATAGTGGCAAGCATACAGCA